>CM060685.1:96726807-96746515 GCA_030686995.1 Artemisia argyi | reverse complement strand
ACCAAACCAATTCGTTTGGTCTAGGCAACTTGCTCGGTCTCATTCGGTCCCCCTTACTAACCCAATCGCACATAGATGCGTCCCCCCCCCCCCTTTTCGATACATTTGGTTTAGTCTTGGAACGAATGAAATGGAAAGAATGTGTGTACCATTGTACAATTTTTAAACGCTGAGAGGTGTTGCGAAAGTTAATAGTTTAATCTTCGAGTTTGTTAAAGACGCCGCTTTGCTTATTGAAGCTTTAACTTCTAGAATCCCAAAAATCCCATGAAACCCGATTGATAGAGATCGTCAACGGTGCTCATGATCATCTGGTGGCGGCTTACCTCGGTGAAGAAACCAATGTACATTGAATATCGTTTCCGTAAGTGATTCCGAATGAGTCGACCACTATTTACACGCATTGTTCAGAAATTGATTGATAACTTTCCGTATTTTCAACAAGCATATGATTGTACGAGAAGATATAGCATTTCCCCTTTGGTGAAGTGATCTATGCAATTCATCAATTAGCATACGACACCGTTCCAGATGCTCTAGACAAATATATACAAATTGGTGATAAAACTTTGAGTGATTGTCTTGTTGCTTTATACAATGAGGTTATAGAGTTATATGACTAGGAGTATTTGCGAAAGCCTACACAAATCGATATCGAAAAGCTCCATGATTTTCACAAGGCGAAACATGGGTTTCCTAGGATGGTAGGAAGCATTGACTGTACGAAATGACAGTAGGTTCAACGCCCCACTTCAATATGTGGTCAGTTTTGTAGGGGTGATTCCGAGTCAGATCCATTCATTTTATTAGAAGCGGTTACCTCACAAGATTTATGGATTTGACATGCGTTCTTTGGTGTTGCCGGGTCGAACAATGACATCAATGTTATACATCAGTTGCCTCTTTTAAACGACCTCAAAGTCGGGAAAGCACCAGAGTTTCTGTTTGTGGCTAGCGACGTGAATTATAGATGAGGATATTATCTTACTGACAAGATATATCCGGAATTGGCTATTCTTGTTTAGTCTATTTCACAGCCAGGCTCAAATAATACGAAGCGAATAAGATATAAGCAAGCGCATGAAGGAGCAAGAAAAGATGTGGAATGAGCGTTTGGCGTGCTGAAGAAAAAGTGGGCTACAATAAAAGCTTCCGCACGATCGCGAAGTCTTCAGAGAATTAAAGATTTGATGTACACTTGCATTATATTATATAATATGATACGAAAAGATAAAAAGAATGCAATCTCTCCTGACTTTTATCCGAGGGAATAACATCGTGAAAATGATCCCATACGATCGAGAGAATCTAGGTTACAAGTTGTGAGAGAAATACACAGCCGGGAAACTCATCAAAATCTTAAAGCCGATTTAGTGAAACATATTTGGCATCGGACAAATGCACTCTAACTTTATTGTACTCCCTCCGTCCCAATTTATTTGTCCACTTTTAATTTTCAAAGTCTTTCCATGTCAACTTTGACCTTAAATATGTTTGTTTGTGTTATTTAATATTTGATGCAAAATATATGAATAGATTGAGTTTTAAGTGTATTTTTAATTTGTATAATTTTCATCAAATATTATATAATACAAATAGTAATACTTGCGGTCAAAGTTAACAAAGAAAGACTCAAAAAGTCAAAACTGGACAAATAAATTGGGACGGAGGTAGTAATATTTTTAATTTTATTTAAATTATTAATATAATGTTTTTTAGTTATTAATAAAGTTTTAATTAAAAAAAAAAAGTGTTCGGTCACATGTGCGGTCCCCTTATTACGAGTGTTCGGTTTTGATTTGGTCTAGGAGAGAAAAAACTGATGTGACGCTGACGTGGCGGTGCTGAATTTGGTCTTGATGTGGTCTTTTTTTAGGTTGATAGTAATAAAATTACACCAACACCAAACCACATCAACGCCATTTCAGCTTTATATATCCTAGACCAAACCAAAACCAATCACGAGTAGCAAAAGGACCACATTCACAACAAAAAACATACCCCATACAATTAAATAAAAATAAAATACACACAAACCAAACAATTAAATAAAAATAGAGGTAGACCAACCAAACAAAATGTCCTTATTACCTTGTAGTCATGGTAACAACCAAATAAAAAATCAAACAAACAAACCAATCAAAGACAAAGGACCACTTTTACAACTATTTATTTACCAAGCCATCATTTCATAAGACCACAACTAATTAATTCCCAATCTTAAAAAACACAAAACGCAAAGATGCAGAGGTTAGCGAGACGACACACTCGATATTTCATCAATGAATTCAAAAAAAGAACAAGACCCTTTTGCAGCATCAGCAATTCTTCTCTATTTGATCATTCTTTGACTGGTGATCCTAATTCTGAGGTGGGTTTAGTTTTATTTGAGTTATTAACTTTTTTTTTATATAAAAAAATTCGGTGTTGATTTGATGATTTTTTTGCAGGTTTTAGTGGAGGGGAATGGGTGTTCAAGGACTGTGGTTCTTAATAGACCTTCATTTCTTAATGCTCTTAATACTTCTATGGTATGATTTTTATTTTAGTTTAAATGTGTGTGGTTTTGGGTTATTTAGTGGTTAATTAGTACTATTGTTTTGTGTAATTAAGCAATTTGCATGTAAACTGGCAAACGGTTGAGGTTTTATGTTTTCAGGGGACCCCGGCAGGGGCGGAGCCAAAAAGTTTTGCTCGAGGGGGCACACTTTTGATAAATTTTAGAACTACACTACAAATTGGTTGTTAGGGGGGGATTACAAAAAAAGCCAAATATTTTAGGAACTTTACACTACAATTTTTTTCGCTAGAGGGCACTTGCCCCCTCCTGTCTCTGCCCATGGGACCAGGGAGGGTGAGTTTTTGACTTAGATGTATGAGGCTTAATCGGGTATCCCGTGAATGTTTCCAAACCCTTCCCCTGGCCACCTCCAACATGTTTATCTAGTGAGGTTTGAACACGAGACCTCTTGTGAGAGGCCACCTTGGTGGTGGTTAAACAATTTGCATGTATATTATGTGTTTTTGATTAATTAGCTTTTAAATAGTTATACTTGTTTGCTTTGTTAAAAGATAAGGGGAAATTGCATAAAAGGTAATGGATATTTATAGTTATTTTACTGTTGGATGTATTAAATGTTTCTTTAGAGCACAAGGTTTGACCATGTGGTCTCGAATCTAAATGCTCTAGTTATTGTTTGTTTAATTAAGTCAAAACTCGAATCTAAATGTTTTAGTTCTATTTGTAATATGTGATTAAAGTTTTCAACTTTTATATGTTTTGAAGCTAAACTTTTTGCTTCTCTTCCATCTATTGTCGAACAGCTATTGGATTTAGAAGATGAGTAACTGTTTTTCACTTATCTTAGGTTCTGATGTGAAAAAGTTACTTCAACCTTTTCTCATTTCTAATTTAGTTTCTTTCTTAAGATTAGTGCTTTGTATTTTTATTTTTTATTTATTTATTTTTTTTTGCTTATTTGAAGTTATTTTACACAAATTCAGGCTGATGTTATTTTTTTAACAACATTGATAACGTAAAAACGTCTTAATATTAAAACCTTATCTTGTGGTTTATGCATGTGTGTAAACTTATCAAGGTAACTGTTCAGTTTTTACCTGATATTTTCTTAGTCTTCTAAGGGACTCAAATATGCAGTTCATTTATAAAGTTTTTGGTTGATATTCCTTCAACTTACTATCGGCCATAATGATGATGTGCGATTTGTGGTCTTCAGTCTAACAGGCTGCAGAACCTATACAAAAGCTGGGAAGATAACCGTGACATAGGTTTTGTGGTAATGAAGGTGAGCGAGCCTGCAAACTTAATACTGACCATTTGCTCTTACTTTGTCTTTCTTTATATGATACAATTAATTTATGGATTTATCTCATGAAGAACTCAATTATAGTTCTGGTTTTTGTTTATAGGGCAATGGCAGGGGTTTTTGTGCTGGTGGGGATATTGTTGCCCTCCATGATATGATTAAAAGAGGTACAAAAAAGAAATCAACTTTGTTGGTAAAAGTGACCTATAAAATAAATACGTAACTGATGCATGTTATAGGTGATTTGTGTTATGATCTTGGGTTCATTAGTCTCGCTTGCTACCATGTCGCTATTTTATCTTGGTCTTATAAACTCAAATTCACTGTCTGCAGGTAACATAGAAGGATGCAAGGAATTCTTTTGGGCGGCGTATAATTTTATGTACCTTGTAGGTACATATTTAAAGCCACATGTAAGTACAAGTATTCTGTAGCAAAAGCTTTATCAATTCACAGTTGCTAGTGGTTTCAAACATCTATCTATCGTTTTGGACCATTCAGTAGACATTTAACATTTTTTTAAATCAATCTCAGCACTCATGTCATAAAAATTATTGCCTTGATTGGAGCAAATCTTATTCACTTTTAGAGATCTATAAACTAGAGACATGCCAAAGATAATTTCACATGTTAGTCTTAAATCTGACTAGATGATCAACGATCAATTGAAGATTTACTTCATTAAATATAAATAATAACAGAAAAAACGTGCTGGTACATAGATTA
Source organism: Artemisia argyi (assembly GCA_030686995.1). Taxonomy (NCBI): domain Eukaryota; kingdom Viridiplantae; phylum Streptophyta; class Magnoliopsida; order Asterales; family Asteraceae; genus Artemisia; species Artemisia argyi. Next base: position 96,741,962 of record CM060685.1, on the reverse strand, counting down.
GCTTGAAAAATGCTTCACCTCCAATATTGACTTGTTTTAGAAGCAAGATTCAATGGAAATACATGCATGTATATACTTTTTATTCCTCATATCCTAAATCAATTTGTGTACCGTTCTGTGTTTAGTCATCTCTAATTTTAACCTGGTATGCTTTATCGCTACACTACCTTCCCATGACATTCTGTAAATATTGCTATTGCTTCTTTTATGTTTGTATCACAACATGATCAATATTTTCCTTGAATATGTCTGTTTGGTGGTTGTGCACTTGTGGTATATATACAGAGGGCATCTTATCTTAAATATGCCATGTTTAATTGTGAATGATGATTATTCAAACCAGATTGGACTACTGGTGTCCATGTAGGTGGCTATCTTGGACGGGATTACCATGGGTGGCGGGGCTGGAGTTTCAATTCCAGGAACATTCAGGGTAGCAACGGATAAAACTGTAAGCATACGCATAGGCTGATTATTTGTATGTTTCATGTTTGATACCAGTTTCGAATTTATGTTTTAGTTTCAAAATCAGCCTGATATCCAGTTTGAATTATCCTGCTGCTCTGCAGGCTTTTGCTACGCCCGAAACATTAATTGGTTTTCATCCTGACGCTGGAGCTTCCTTTCACCTTTCGCATCTTCCTGGTCATTTAGGTATGGAAGTAACTAGCAACACACCAACGTAATTGTATCTTACTGAAGCTGCTCATGAAGTTCAAAATTTATTTAAAAAAAAAATTATTTTCAGCACCGAATATGTGTTTCACATCTCATAGTTAGTAATCATCAAACTCCTGGAATAGACTAATTGACCTTCTAACTTATACTGAATTTAAAATTCAATTTCTATGTAGGGGAGTACTTGGGTCTAACAGGAGACAGGCTCAATGGCGTTGAAATGATTGCTTGTGGACTCGCTACACACTATTCACTCAGTGCAGTTAGTTTTTAAAGCATTTTCTACTTGTAAGCGTATCCTGGTGTCATGTGCACTTACAGTTACTTGCATTACAGAAACTTCCACAAGTTGAAGAATGTCTCAAGGGTCTAATAACCGATGATCCTTCTGTCATTGAATCTTCTCTTCAAAAGTACAGTGACCTTGACTATCCCGATAACTCCAGTGTTATCCGAAAGTATGCTTTGTGATTTCCTTTGAATTGCTGTAATGATTAACAGTTTAAACTTTAAACTGATGATTTGTTTTCATTTTAGGATTGAAACGATTGACAAATGTTTCAGCCATGATACTGTTGAGGAAATAATCGAAGCATTGGTAAAATTGGAACCTTTTACGCCTTAAGTTTTAATTGGTTCTTGATGTATTTTTTGGTAAAAGATTTTCTTTTTGAAAAATTGACAGGAAAGTGAAGCTAGCAGAACTAATGATGGGTGGTGTGAATCCACCTTGAAGAAACTAATATGTGCCTCACCATTGAGCTTAAAGGTTTCCTTGAGATCGGTAAGTTTATTGATGATAGCTTCCTCATCTTAATTTCAAATTATAAATTGAATTTTTGTGCATGTTGTGTTCAGATTCGAGAAGGTCGGTTTCAGACCCTTGATCAGTGCCTGATTCGTGAATACCGGATGTCATTACAAGGAGCTTCTGGGAAGATATCTAGTGATTTCTGTGAGGTATTATAATGACTTTTTCATCTATTCATTAGTAATATATTATAATCCAATAGAGTATCGTGTCATTGGCTAAAATTTCAATCATCAGGGTGTTCGGGCACGAGTGGTGGATAAAGATTTTGCACCGAAGGTATGAACATTTTGTATTTTGTTGCCACAACGGCTTCTTTAGCATTTACTAAATTCCCCTTTTAGCTGAGAATCTCAATTTTCTTAATTGCCCTCCTTGAGTATCTTGATTTTGAATACCCGTTGTTGGAATACAAATTAATGGTAGATTTTTGTATGTATAGACCTAATCTTTGGTTTCAAACTCTGCAGTGGGACCCTCCTAGCTTAGAACACGTATCAAAAGACATGGTGGATCAGTACTTCGCTCCCCTCAATGCACTCGAGCCTGAACTAGATTTGCCTACCAAGCAGCGTGAAGCATTTACGTAAGAATGATGGAATCAAAGTTAGGAACATTTTGTATTCTTTAGCCTATTTGAGAAAAAGCCTAATGTTTGGTGGGGAAATATGTAAATAGAAACATCATTTGGTTTGGGGTGATCTATTTATCACTTAAATGATGAGCTGCATGAACCTTTTTTACGAGGCATTGTTTGCATCATTTGACATCAATTGAACTTTCTTAAGACAAAAGTGCAATTGCGATATTGGGCTTAAGTCATTAGGTTTGTCTATATAGATATCTCTATCTACTATTTTTAATGCATGTGTATGCTTTTTTTAGACTTAAAATGCTTAAAAATGGTAATATCTATCAACAAATAAATTAATATTTTAATATTGTTTAAGTTTTAAAATTTTATCATTTTTTGCTTCTAATGTGTGAACTATTTTCTTGCAATAACTACAAATTGAACCCGTAAGTTTTGCATTATTAAACGGGACAAATATCATTTTTTCCCATTCTTGGTGGCCAATTTTTTATTTATTTATTTTTTTTATAGCGTCATCAAAAGGACAAAGTTTGGTTGAACTAATTTTCTTTGGGCTTTATTATCCTTAATCCGAATTTTAGTTGGACTGTTGAATTTTAACTTGGCTTTCCTTATATACGAAAATTATAATTATAAATATATGTTAAATACCGTTTAAAACGATGTTGTATTGCTACATTGGACAAATAGTGCCACAACTTTTAAAAAAGTTTTGAAACGGCATTTTGACAAAATAAGAATAAAACAACATTGCCAATGCGACGTCGTATCGTAAAAAGTGAAAAAAAAATGCAAAAGATACCCCTAACTATGCAACAGCTTATAAAATAGACATTTAAATAAGCAAACGGTTTTGGCAACAAACACAGGCTTGGGAAACCAAAAAAAAAAACGCCGCATACACCTTGCTATTTTATATGAAATAGCTTGATATTTGGTAAAATTATTTTAATCTAAAATTTTCATCATCCGTAAAGTTATAATCACGAAAAACGTATAATCCAAAAAAATCACTCGCCAAAAATTTTAATTACAGGGTACCGCCCGCCGCAATGTTCGGGTACCCTGCTAGTTACAAAAGTTAAGGGGATAGAGATGTTAAACTATTATACTTACTAACTTCAATGTTGTTTGTATTCATTATAAAATTAGGGTGTGTTTATAACATTTTATCAACTCAATTACTGTTCTATAGTGAATTGAAGTTGGAAAATGTTATTATAAAATGTCTCAGATGAATATTAATTCGTGGATACAAGACAGTTTCATGGAATACTATTAACAGAAAGTTGCATACATGATATGTAAGATCCTTTGGTTAAATCCTTATAGGCGATACAACTTAAAGAGAATTGAAGCAGAATGTAGTGGTTTCATTATAGGAGGGAATGATGATTACAAAGGATCTGAAAATGTGATTATATTGCTTAAACTGAAAATGAACTATAACTAGTCTATTTATACACATAAGAACTTTCTAGAAACAATTCTAACTAACTATTAACATGTCTTCACATCTTGTTGCAATTCAACATGGCTCTGTCATGTTTGGAACTTTGTTGGCACAATTGACTTTTGGTTTGACTTTTGAACATTGTTGACTTTATGAGTTGTAGACTAATTTGTTGAGCTCTTGATGTTACCTTTGTCTTGAAAACTTGCTGATAAAGTTATAGTGTGGAACTTTAGGAAGGCCTTTGGTTAGTACATCAACGGCCTGGAACTTTGTAGGAAAATAGGAGGGAGATCTTTGCTGAGCATTAATCTTGTTTCTAACAAAGAGGCAGTCTATTTCTATGTGCTTAGTTCTTCCATGATGGACTGGATTTGAGGCATGTGTTATGGCAAACTCCTTATCACATAGAATAGGAACTCGGTAAGTGATATTGAGGTTTAAGTCTTGGAGAAGACATTTGAACCATGTGATTTCACATGTACAATCTGCTAATGCCGTGGACTCTACCTCTGCTGATAATCTTGACCCCACTATTTGTCTCTTTGATGTCCATGAGATTAAGCAGTTGCCAAGAAATATTGCATAGCCTATTACTGACCTTCTAGTGATTGGACATGATGCCCAATCACTATTACAGTAAGCTAAAAGAGATAAATCAGTGGTCTTTGGAAAGTGTAGGCCTTGTCCTGAACATAATTTGATATACCTCATAACTCTGTGTGGTGCCTTCATGTGAACAGTAGTGGGAGCATGAGAGAATAGGCTTAGGACTTGTGCTGCAGAAGATGGTTATGGTGAGATAAATGAGTTTCCCAACTAGTGTTCTGTACAAAGATGGATCTGGTAGTGGATCTCCAGTGTCATTGTTGAGAGAGACTATAGGATCAAGTTGTGTGATGTCAAGCTTTTCATTGAGAACACTAGCATGTTGGATTAGTTCCAAGGCATATTTCCTTTGAGACATTACAATTCCAGATGAGTTCCTTAAGACTTCATGCCCAAATAATAGTGTAGGGTCCAAGATCCTTGATAATGAATTGTTGGTGCAGTTGCTTCTTAATGGAATTGAGGAAAGCTTGATCATTGCCAGCTAGCAGTATATCATCTATATACAGAAGTAGAACAATGAAATGTTGTCCTTGAGAGAATGTAAATAGAGAAGTATCTGCACAACTTTGTTGAAAGTTGAGAGAGAGAAGAAAGATGGTGAGCTTGTTGAACCACTGCCTATTGGCTTGTTTGAGACCATATAAGGACTCTTTTAGTTTGCACACAGTGTTGGGAGGAAGGTCTTTTGAGTATCCTTGAGATACTGCCATGTAGACTTCTTCATGTAGGTCCTTAAGAAGGAAAGCATTGTCGATGTCTAGTTGTTCTATGAACCAGTTCTTGTGGACTGTGATGGCTAGAAGTGCTCTAACAGTGACCATCTTTGCCACAGGAGCAAAGGTCTCTTGGTCATCAATTCCTTCTCTTTGTGTGTATCCCTATGCCACCAATCTTGCCTTGTATCTTTCTACTAAGCCATCTGCAAGGTATTTGATCCTAAAGACCTACTTAAAACCAATTGAAAATTTGTTAGTGGGTAAAATGCATAGTTCCCAAGTACCATTATCCTCTAAAGCCTGTATTTCTTTTTTCATAGCTTCTATCCATCTTGGATCTTTAAAAGCTTGGATATAAGTATGTGGTTCAACAGTTTTATTGATGGTGTTAATGAAGTGTCTTAATTAGGTGTGGATATATTTGAATAATTAATGAATTTTGTGAAGTGGTGTTTGGAAATGTGGTTAATGTTTGATTTTGGCAGTGTGTAGTGGAAATCTTTAAGTTTGGTTGGAAGTGTTTTGGATATGTTAGAAACTCTTAAGGGTGCGGGAGGTGGATTAGGTGGTGGAATGTGATTGTTAGAGGTGGTAGGAGAGATATGGTTGTTGTTTGTTGATTATGGTGTGGATTGAGAATTCACTAGTTCAGATGAAGGTGTGTTTGGTTGAGGTGTATGAGATGTCTGTTCTGTAGCTTTCAAAGGAGGAGTTGTTGGTGTTTCATCATTGGGTTCTGGTGGTAGAAAGTATGCAAGTTGGATGGATTGGTATGAGTTTGAATGGGTGGTTTATCAGACTGATTTGTTAGGGTGTGAAAAGGAAACTGTGTCTCATCAAATTCAACATATCTACTAGTTAGTACTTTGTGTGACTTAGGATCATAGAGAAGGTACCCTTTTTGATGTGGTGAGTATCCCATTAAGACTGGGGGATGGATCTTTGGGCAAATTTATCATATGAATGGTGATGAACAAAGGCTTTGCATCCAATGGTTATGATGTGATCTAGATATGGGGCAGTGTTGTGTAGAAGTTCATATGGGGATGTATTTTGGATTGAGGTAGAGGGGAGTCTGTTTATGAGATATGTAGCAGCAAGTACACAATATCCCCATAAGTGAATTGGGAAATTTGCTTGGAATCTGATGGCCCTTGCCACTTCAAGTAATTGTTTGTGCTTCCTTTCTACTCTAGCATTTGGTTGAGGTGTGTTTGGACATGAAGTTTGGTACAGTATGCCAACTGATTGGAAGAAGGATTTAAGATTGGTATTTAGAAATTTTATTTCATTATCACTTCTCACAGTTTTGATGGTTGTCTTAAAGTGTGTTTGGACATATTGATAAAATATTTTGACATGCGTGGTTGTGTTGTTTACTTGGCATAAGGTAAGTCCATGTGGCTCTTGAGTGATCATCAACTATGGTTAAGAAATATCTGCACTTATTTACAGTTGTGTGTCTATAGGGTCCCCAAACATCAATGTGAATAAGATCAAATAAAGCTTTTGCATAAGAAGCACTTGTCTTAAAAGGTAAGAATGATGTTTGGCTAACATAAAAATGTCACACTTAAATGTTGAATTACAATGTACAAGGGAAGAAATGCTTTTTATTTGTTTAAGAACTTGAAATGAAGAGTGTCCCAATTTATTTATTTGAAAAGAGATATACGAGAAAAAAAGAGTTCCGTAGAAGGAGAAAGAAAGTATGTCGTATACTCATCTACAACTTATTTCCTTCCTTCACTCCCTCCGGATAAATATAAATATTATATTTGACTATCTAATCATTGGATGGTAACTAGTGTATAATAGTATATGGTTTTTATTTTATTATTAAAGATGGATATTAATTTGTAGCACTACTTGTATAGTTTTACTTTTTTTTCCTCTCTCATATACATATTGGATAACGAAAAATGTGAAATGGTTCAATTATTTGAGGGTAAGAAATATGTGTTGAATGCCATAGATATGAGTTGTTGGTGATGTTGGAATTGATGGTGTAGTAGGTGCTGATGAAGGTAGAAACTAAAGACCATTACAAATGATTCCATGAGCAATCCTCTTGTTCTGGTCATGAAACATGCAATACTTGTCAGTGAGTGTAAGTGAAAGGTTTGTTCCATGTAAAAGTTTACTTACTGAGATAATGTTGTGTGAAAAAGATCGTATGTATAAGACAGTTTAGAGTGATGAATTGGTTAATGATGACAGATCCATAAGTGATAACTTTTATGTTGTGTCCATTTGGTAATGTAACATAGATAGGTGTAGGTAAGATGCGTATGTCAATCATGAATGAAAGTGAAATAGAGATATGGTCAGTTGCCCCCACTATCTATTATCCAAGCATGCTTAAGATCATATATCAATGATGCTACAAATTTAGGAATTCTAAGACTTTGAGAGGAGAAGATACCAGAGAAGAGTCCCTTTTGGTTGTTTTGCATCATGATCAGCACTTGGTTGAGTTGATTTTACAACTGGTCAATCCTTGCAGCCATGTGGTTATCTAAAGGGGTGTTTGGTTGTGTAGTTTGTGTAGGTTGTGGTTGAGTAGAAGTAGAGTTTGTTGTCTCTCCTTGACCGTGCACCATGTTAACTATTCTATTGTTGGCTTGAGTGGATGATTGTGGTCTGAAAGGCTTTGGAGTAAATTTCTCATGGAGTGGATGTCCTATTGGGTAGCCACAATTTTGTAACAATGATCCTCAAAATGACCTTCCTTTGAGCAGTTTCCACATATCACCCCTTTTCTAAAATTGCTCCATCTCTTAGAGGATTCACCATGAGTGTAAACTAACCTATTGAACCTTTGGTTTAGGGTGTAGTTTTGACAAGAACTTTGACCTCTTTGATGGTTTCTAAATGTTGCAAAGATTGTTGTTGTTGCAGGTTTTGGCAATAGACCTTCCCTTTGCTTTTCTTCTTGCTTTACCATGTTGTATGCCTTAACCACTGATGGTAGGGGTTGCATTAAGAGAATTTGACCTCTGATGTCTGCATAGCTATCATCAAGTCCCAATAAAAAACTGAACAAATCTTTTCCTTTGATCCCTTTCACCATTTCTTTGCCATTCTCACAATTGCAAACACATACACACAAATATAAGGCCTCCAATGCATCAAATTCATCCTATAATCCCTTCAGTTTATGATAATAGACCGCAATGGTATAGTCACTTTGTTTCAATTGCACAATGTCATTAGTGAGTTGATAGATTTTGTGACCATCAATTTGTGCATAATGCTCATCTAACTCAATCCACAATTTTGAAATAGAATTGATGAAGTTCAAGTTGTTACTAATTTGTTCAGCCACAGTATTCAAGATCCATAAAATTAACATATCATTGTTTCTCTCCTAAAGTGCTCTAGTAACTGAATTTATGCTTGGTTCAAGATACTCACCAGTGATCAATTTTATTTTGTTCTTAGCAATGAGTGCAATTACCATAGATCTTTTCCAAGAACTGTAGTTGCCAGATCCAGTAAGCTTCTTTGAATCAAGATTAACCCAGGGTGATCAGTCTGATGTAAAAATAGGGGATGATCAAAATTGATTGTTCCATTCAGTGTTGTGTTCATTGTGGATTGATCTTGAGAAGATGAGGTTTCAGTCACCATTTTGTTTAATGTTTGTGATTTGAAGGTTTGCCAATGGTGATTTTTGTAACTAACTTGTAATAGAATTGTAACAAAGTGTGTTTGATAATTGTGATTTGTGTGATGGTTTGAAGTGGTTTTAGTTGTGAAATGATGAAGTTTTGATGTCCAAGAAATAGTGTAGATTGTAACAGAATGTGGTAGAAGATGATGGTGATGATAGAAAAGTTTTGGCGGAAAAAACGGCTACGGTTGAAAAGTTGTTATTTTCACTAGAAATGTTTGTTATTGTGATCAGAATTAGTTACTCACCACAGTTTGTGGTGGTATCTCTGATACCATAAAGTGAATTGAAGCTGAATGTAGTGATTTCATTATTAGAGGGAAAGATGATTACAAAGGATTTGAAAATGAGATTACATTGCTTAAACTGAAAATGAACTACAACTAGTCTATTTATACACATCAAAACATTCTAGAAACAATCTAACTAACTATTAACATGTCTTCACATCTTGTTGCAATTCATCATGACTCTGTAGTGTAATTGGATCTTTGTTGGCACAATTGACTTTTGGTTTGACTTTTGAACATTGTTGACTTTATGAGTTGTAGACTAATTTGTTAAGCTCTAGATGTTGCCTTTGTCTTGAATGCCATCTTTGCCTTCTATACAACTTTTATTTCTGAATACCATACCAATGTAAATTCAGCAATGCACATGCTATAAGCGAAATAAGATACATATTTGCATGGTGTATAAACTAGTTTAAGGTGGTGTTTGTATTATGAAAAAAGGTTAATACATAAGTCATGTAAACATGCAATTAATTTCTATATTAAGCGTGCAATTAATACATAAGTCATGTAAACATAACTATATTAAGCGTGCGATTAAGTTTAAAAATCCAATCACCTCCACACACATTATACCTAAACATATGTTAAGACAATTGTTATCATGTAAGCATGCAATTAATTTCTACCAATGGACATCATCCGGTCGAAGTTTGTTTGTGATATGTGTTAAAAGGTCACTTTCCTTGATGGAAGTTCCTAAGAGTACAAGGTGTAGTGAGGAACCAAATCTCCTCATTTGGGGCTCATGGGTGCCACATCACCTTACAACCTTTTCACAACTAACCCTCTCTCACCAACAACTAACCTCAACTTACTCATTTAGGGTTCACCACTTACAACTGTATTTTTTTACTAGCTTCATGACCCGCCCGATGGGCGGGTACGCTTCATGAAATTGTTTGACAAAATTATTTTCACGTAAAATAAATTACATGATCCTTATTTATATACGAAATAAATTTTTTTTGTAGACAACAATTGAATGGCTCAAACTATCAACGAACATGGGGTGCTACTCAACCTTTTAAATAAAGACATAAAAAGTTTGAAGATAATCTTCACACAAAAAAGCCTCATCTTTGAGTTCATAGCATAACGATAGGTATGAAAGTATCACAAGCGCGGAGCCTGCGTCAGGTCCTCGGATGGTAAATCTCGCAAGTCAAAACCATGAAACCATGGTGTTCATTACTAACAGCTTTATAACACATAGAAAATGTTTATAACTTGCACATCGTCAATAGTAGACAAAAAAGACCTCATCCTACTCAACATATCTATTTTTTAACCACTATTAAATATATTATTCCAAAAATAGGCAACCGAGTAAAATGGGGCAAACTCCGCAGAGATTTTTTCTCGCCTCAAGTTAACCCTCTGAACATGTACAAACTTTTGGTCACTATTAGAAGCAGCTGGTGGCAAACTTTTGGTGTTTTTGTTCCCACGTTAGCCATCAACAACTTGTCTCCTATAAGTCTCTAACTGACAACCATCAAAAACCTTAGTGGGCTCTCCGAAAGATTTCTTACACCCTTCAACTATTTTGCATACAAACATTACAAAACCTTTAAATTTTCCAGTAGCTTTATCGATCACCGAAGGCCCGTACTCGATTTCTCCAAACTTGGCGAAGTGGACTTGAGTGCGTTGGGATTCACATGGGACCAACATTTGCTACAAAAATCTTCCGTCCAATTGTATCAGTCATAAGAGTGGTGTGGTCCGGTTGTTATTGGACCAACTTAGACCTGCATAAGCTAATTGGCAAGTAGCCATGTGGCTTCCAATATCCTTGTGTACTATTTGAAGGATTTTTGTGCACTTTTTTGGGTTTTAAAGAGGACAAAGCCGTAGCCTTTGGCCTTACCAGTCACTTTATCTGTAACTACTCTGCACTCTTCAATATCACCATACTGTTCAATACCCACTAATAAATTGCTCAGATCTCATACAGTTAGACGAAAATTTAAAAGGAAGCAGAAAACTTCAACTTCAAATGATAAGCTACAACGATATTAATTTTCACGTTGAGCACTCAACAAAGTGGATCTAGTCCTATCAGGTGTGATAGCATAAAAGGTCAACGATGTTTTTTATTATTTACATGATTCTAACAAATATAATGAACTACATAAAAGTATGAGTATACCTTGAGCTTCACCCGTGATCTTCACATAAAGGTTTACAGCGTGGTCAAAGAAGTAGGAAACTTTGGCAAGATCCTCTTCAACAAATCCCCTAAGAGTGAGAGCAGGGGTAGCTAAAAAAAGTTGTACATCTTGTTGGTCATTATTGAAAAAAAAAATGTATATATAAACAAATTTAATGAGAAATGCGTATCACCTATTTGGATAACAAAAGCAACCATGGCGTATGTATCACGAAACGGTATTCTTATTGGCTGCAATGTGAACAACTTACAATACCTTTTTTTTACCCTTGAACCATCATTCTGTGAAAGGTATATATCAAGTACTTGTGATGATCGACATTTAATAACTATTACACTAATGAAATTATAAATGGAACATTCTCTTGTTTTAGCTTTGGTTACAAAATGACAAAAATTAAATGGTTATCAGTTCACCCAATAACAAATTTTAGTAGAGATCAAAACGGGGGCCGGGTTTGGTAGATCCGATCGATACCCTTTTAACCTTTTTTTCTTTATAAATATATTTCTAACTTATGAATAAAATTTTTTATATGATTTATGCATAAAATTAAACAATTTGGGAGATTTTCACCTGATAACGCTTTTAATAAACTTTATTTATCACAATTGTCGCACCCTATTAGAGACATAACATAACACAAATCAGCCCATTATTTAGTGTAAATACATATGAATTGCCACCTATAAAAATGAATACCTGAAATATGTTTAGCCATGCGCTTGTCGTAGCAGTACTCCATGAACTGGTCTTCTATACATGGCAAGAATCTTAAATGTGTTTGCTCTAATCTCTGTAACACTATTCTTTCACAAAATATCAATCTTAGAAATCTCATTTCACGAGTAGCATATCTGTATTTTAGTTGTACAATAGAAAAATGAGATATTTAAGTTTTAGCTTACCAATGCACAAAAAGAAATTGTGGGAGGTAATGCACAAGCAAACATCATAATCATTTCGAACTGTAAATCATTCACTATCAACCTAGTTGCGTCTTCATAAACTGAGATACTACAAAAAAATTGTCAATATTGAGTGACTGAAAATATGATTCCACAACCAAAAGACTTCTCATTTGCACCCGATAAACTTAGTTCGATATCATATACCGAAAAAAATTATACCTTTGTTACCTTTGTTTTAAGGCATTTCATCAAACAAATGGCGTATTTTTCATCAAACTCATGATAACTGAATAAATTATAATTAATGGTTTTAAATTAAAAAAAGAAACAATTGTCAACATATTACCTTATTTAAAAGCATATGTTATCATCATTCATAAAGTGGGAAGAAATTATTTTAACAAACAAAAAAGTGTTTGACCATAACCCATTGTTTCTACCGACACTAAAATACCCCATTTCAACCCACAAGTGATGTCACGATGTGAGCGAGTGCCACATGAAAAACCAACAATGGAGTCATTCATTATGTATATAAAGATTGAATCTTAATCAAGTTTAAATTACATGACATGTTCGATATGAGATTCTTATGATGTTTAGGTCATGCGTAAAAAGTTACCAAAATAAATTTACCGGCTGATCAACAAAAAACATATCATCATCATGGACATGAGAAACCAAAGTAAAAGAACACTCACTTAATGATGAACATGAGAACCAATATAGTTTTGGAACACCATTTCTAATATTCTTTTATAGTTTGCGTCCCATCATCTGGTTCAAAGAGACTAATTAGCTTGTAAATTATAACAATGATCAAACATATATTAAAGGCCATAAAGCTATATACATTCAACATGATGTCAATTAGAAAAGACACTAACCTAAGCACGTTGAGTTGTGTCACTGTTTGTAACACTTTCTCTAACACACACTGGGTACCTTCTCATTTAATCAAACGTCCAGGTTCTAGACATGCACATGTACCTGTAAGAAATTATTGTTAAGAATGAAGTTTACAAAGTGACTACATTACTGATGCGACATTTGATTGCCAAAAAATAATCAACACATAAATGGTTGGTTGTTTTCACCTCTTCATTTTCCAAATACTCCTGATTCTAGGGGGTGTTTGGTTTAACTTATTCTAGAACTTATAGGTTATACAAAAAAAGCTATTTCCAATGTGCTTTTCAAAAAAGCCTATTTCCAAGATGCTTTCCAAATACCACTATTCTAGGGAGTGTTTGAGTCACCATGAATATGTTAGTCGAGATTCGAGAGACCATCCTCAAGTACCTCTTAAATACCTTCAAAAGAGGAGTTTGGGAGGTACTTTGCCAGTCAATATTTACAAACTGCATAAATTCAATCAAATAAAGATAAAAGACCCATAATCAAACAAATCAATCAATATATTTTCATAAAATTATGAAAAGCAAGCATGGGACTTACAGGAGTCATGTCATCCATAAAGTACATATCGTGGTTTCATTTCAAGTAAGGAAATGCCGCGGCCTTCTTGTAGTGAAGTTGAAGAAGCCCTGCAAATGGAGCAAATGCATTAATATATACATCAATGTTGTTCTATAGAACTTGTTGACTGTGAATGTACAAAAGTTGTAGAATCATTCATCCAAGCCTTTTGTTAGGTAATAACTTCTAAAAACATTAAGATGTTAAAAACCTTATATAATCACCTGACAGTACACGTGGTCCACTGGAATATCAAAGTAACCCATTGACTACCTAGAATGAATCTCGCAAGCAAGAACACCATTTGCACATGCTGCTGATGTAATCAGGTTTGCTGTAGGCTTGGCAGCAATAGAGTCTGGCCCTTGAGTCTAAATCATTGAGAAATATATTAGCACCAGAAATATGCATACATGTATAATACATACTTTGCATGATATAAGACATTTGGGACTAATATAGCTAAATATTTAGATGTAAATTGTATCATTCATTCACCATCTCCATCATATAAAATACAACCACTTGCATCTTACGATGACCATAAAGTTTGCCTTGGCAAGTGTGGAAACACAAACACTAATTAAAATCCATGTGTTGCTAATTGCAACAAAAATAAACAAAAAAGCAACCTAACACTTAAATATCATGTAAACTACATAAAGTTTTTAACTTCAAACTTCAAAGTAAAGCACTATCTTAGAATGATTAAAGAAAGAAGGCCCTGAGCATTATAAAACTATTAACTTGCAATATTGCATTTTGCTTCATATAAATCTTGTTTCATAACAGGATTAATAAGTAACATTAGCAACCTATAAAAATTTAAAAAAGCATTTGATAACATTTTGACATACATTTCATCAAATACATGGTGTCCACGAAATTCTTTCATATCGAGTCCGGATGATTGCAATTATAAAATCGACAATCAAAATCATTTTAACGTATACATAACTAATCCCTAATTGATCATACACGAAATTGAACGACTAACCTAATTCGATTCAATTATAACAAAAAATAAAGATTTAATTACGTTCATATATAATAGTCTAACAATGTGACATCATCAAGGCTTCAAATGCCACTTCATCGCCACCTCAAAGATCCCTCCCAGAAAGAAAAAGAACATACTCATGAGGTCATGATCAATAAACCAACAGTGCAACACCTGATGAAAACGCGCTTTTGGAGGCCGTGGAAATTACTTTGACTGTATAAGAAAATGTTCTAGGCACCTTGTATGCTCGACTCTTAAGCATCTGTAGCATGCGATGTCCATCACCATTTGCCAAAAATTTAATTGCCTATAAGTTTCAGACTCAATAAAAGTACTAATTAAGTTGTTCCTGACGGTCTCTTTACTTTCACCACTATCACCAAGCAATGCCCAAGCCTCGAAGCCACCTGCATAAAATATAGATTAAAATCGCATTCATACACTATCACAAATACTTGGTATGAAACCTTGTAACATAGATTCAAAAAACGCATTCAGACATTAACAAAAACCCTTGGTGTGCAACATTAAAAGAACAAATATAGTCACTAAAATATATCCAAAAATATGAAAAATAGAATGAAAACAAACCTAATGTGCCATACCACAATTACATCTTATCCTATCAAAATATATCTAAATAGAAATTAATTAAACAACATCTAATTACAGAAAAATTGCTCTAATTAATAATTTAGGACTTACATGATGATGAGGTGTTACTGTTATTATTATGACATGGAAGAGGAGG